>JAQNBH010000010.1:27751880-27770198 GCA_028752905.1 Cladorhizidae sp. MBARI D1340-BT2
CAGTTCCAACTGGCATAGTGTCATTATGATGTCATGCCAATATAAGTGGCTACGTGATTTTTCATCTTCTCATCTTCTCTGTGTGCGTGTGTTCGCGTGTGCAGCATTAAGAATCATGCCAACCTGCATAGAGCGCTGTGTTACATTGCCCAAAGTGTTAAGTCTTTTACCCCTTGCATTGATGCGTGCATGGAAGTCTGCTTGGTCGGTGTAGTATTTGTGCCTCTCTGTGCTGGGCCCAGCATCCATAATGGGATTGGTCTACTTCAGTATCTCTGTGATAGCACTGGTCTATATGTGCAATAAGAGCCACTGCAATGGCACAACCCTGCTTGACCCAGCAGATGTTGTCAGGTGTGGTGTAGATTGTGAAGCCCTCACTATGTCTATATAGCTGTAGTTATAGCGAGGCATTTTAGTCACGTGGATGATGACCTGTGGGATATTTTAGTCACGTGGATGATGACCTGTGGGATATTTTAGTTGCGTGGATGATGACCTGTGGGATATTTTAGTCACGTGGATGATGACCTGTGGGATATTTTTTTGTCGCGTGGATGATGACATGTGGGGTATTTTAGTCGTGGGATGATGACCTGTGGGATATTTTAGTCGTGGGGATGATGACCTGTGGGATATTTTTTTGTCGCGTGGATGATGACCTGTGGGATATTTTAGTCGTGGGATGATGACCTGTGGGATATTTTAGTCGTGTGGATGATGACCTGTGGGATATTTTAGTCGTGGGATGATGACCTGTGGGATATTTTAGTCGTGTGGATGATGACCTGTGGGATATTTTAGTCGTGGGATGATGACCTGTGGGATATTTTAGTCGCGTTGATGATGACCTTTGTGATATTTTAGTCACGTGGATGATGACCTGTGGGATATTTTAGTCGTGTGGATGATGACCTGTGGGATATTTTAGTCGTGTGGATGATGACCTGTGGGATATTTTAGTCACATGGATGATGACCTGTGGGATATTTTAGTCGTGTGGATGATCACCTGTGGGATATTTTAGTCACGTGAATGATGACCTGTGGGATATTTTAGTCACGTGGATGATGACCTGTGGGATATTTTAGCGTGGGGATGATGACCTGTGGGATATTTTAGTCGTGGGGATGATGACCTGTGGGATATTTTAGTCGTGTGGATGATGACCTGCCGTATATAATGACTGTTGTTATAGTGTGTCTAGAATGGAACAATATTTGACTGCGCAGAGTTTTCTCTCTAAACAATCTTGAGCACATTTACATATTTGAATATTTCGCACCTCTCCCTTTGTCTTTTTTTGGGTGCTTTTTCCCCCCTTAACGGGACGACAACGGCAATGTTTCGTCTCCCAGACTGATGCGTACCCGACGATTAGAGCTATGGGGAAATGGTGGTTGTTAATCGATGCTTATTGTTAACATGCACCGCCACTCGATGGCAGGTTCGGCAAATTGTGCTGCGTATCGACAACCCTAGACACACCAGCGATGCTGGAATAGTCTCAAGCTCTGTCCTGTGTCAACTCCACAACATATTGTGGACTGATCTTTGAAGAGTTATTGGAAATCGGCATTGACTTGCCCATCTCAAGGGCATTTTGTGAAGATATCACCAATTGGAACAAAATAGAGGTTAAAAAGGGGAGATTTCTCACCAAAAGACGTTTTATGTCGTTTGAAGTGTAGAAATTGTTCCAGTTGCAAAGGAAGCTAATGTGCCCATTTTGACAAGAATGAGCAATTTCAGACAGTTTTTCCTCAAAATGCTCAAAAACATCCTCTATTTTGCGCCAATTGCAAAAAAATTCCCATCAATAATAATAATATGCCTGGAAGTTTATGATAAACAATTTTTTTGGAAATGGCGATCTTTCTCTTTCTCTTTATCCAGAAGGGGCTCTATCAATTGGGAAATATTCATAAAAGTTTAAAAGTCACCATCTATGAAGCAGTTCGCATTGAGAAATTATTAGAATCATTCCCACAGGGATATATTGATATTCATGATGGCAGGACTGGTCTTCACAGATATTTTCTAATGTCTCTGAATATAATGGCATATATATTGTGCTCTTTCTGTCCGGCATAGATAAGACTGGACAATTGGTAGGTTTCTTGCATGTTTCAATCACTACACTGGGAGGGGGGAATGGATTGCAAGTAGTTCAAAGACAAAGCTAAGGTTTTTTCCTTGACTTTTTATCCTCCACAAAATTCGTTGGTTGTGCTTGACGAGGCAGCTCAAAGGACAGCTTATCAGTGATGTCTATTGTGGCACTAAAATTGTAAGTGTGTATAAGTTTAAACACGTCTGGAGTTAGCTGCTGATGAAGTGAGCAGATATCGCCTTTTGGAGGTGACTGCGCTGGGTATGCAGCTACCAAGACCATTCTTGCCCGATGTTTAAAATATAGATTTAACCGACTATTCACTGGTTAGCTGCAGTACCTCTCACTTTTATGTATTAATTAATTTTTTTAGGAGAAGCTAGTTAGTAAGACCTCATGGCTAGAAGGAAGACCTCAACAGGCTGTTTCAAGTTGTGTGGCTTACCAAAAGCCTTTAATGAGTTGTAGCAGTCTGGGTATGGTGTTAGCCCCAACAAAGCAACAGATTAGGTTGTTGTATCAGTTGTATCAGTTATAGAAAACCACACTACACAAACACAAGCTGAAGGGGGGGAGGGAGGGGGAATGCTCAGAGATTGCACATCTTGTCTGCAGATCACTCTGGCATGATAATAATCTAGAGCTATAGTTTTTGTACCAAAGGAGAGCACAGGAATAGTACTCTCCTTTCATTGCCTATGAAGTATACTCTATGAAGTATCCAAGTCAAGGAGCTCAAACACCTGGACCACAACCAAGTGGGTGTTTCTTTTTGCCACCATTTTTTCAGTCGATTTTTTATTAATACATTAAAAAAAAAGCATTTTCTTAGTTGCTGGTCTCTTTGAGGTACAATGTGACCAGACGAGGGTAGGTTCATCTTAGGCCAACAAAAGTCCCTAGCAACTGCATATTATGTGATGGTTTTTTTGTTTGACACACCCAGTTCCAGTTGCTAGGGACTTGACGTATTGAGACCTAAACTGTGAACTGTTATGTTATCCTGTGTTGCCCATTGGTTTATGTTACTTGTATGTTAACCTGTGTTAGTCACATGTTAATCTGTGTTACTCACATGTTAAGTGTTAGTCACATGTAACCTATTTGATCATGGAGAAAATTTTTCTTCTTGATGCCTATAGTCCTACACTAACTATGGCTCTCTTCATGACTGTGCCCATCACACAGAGAGCAGACACTTACTGCAGTCCATAGCCAGAGATTGTTGTTACTAGGAGGTGCAGTAGCAAGCAAGCAATGGCCAGCAACTGCAGAGGATCTTCTGATATTAGCAACCTCTGATCTTTGTTATCAAGATGTCTGAAAAAACATGACCTCGAGGTTCGTTGCTATGGATTGCAAAAGTACAAAGCTTTTTAAACTTCACCTTGCTCATCCTAGTTATCTCATGGTGGTGTCGAGTAGCTTGGCTAATTCTGGAATCCCAGAGTAGCACAGCTACGGTAACAGTGTAGTCTAGAGTAGCTTGGTTATGATGACATTGATGTCAGGAGCAACTTGTTAAAGATGCCAGTGAAGTCCAGACTAGTTTGGCAGTTATAAGATTAGTGACCAGCTTTTTGGACAAACTAGAGGCTTGTGGTCAGTCTGTGGGAGAAAGGGATCGAGAGGAAAAATCCGAAACTTCCCAGATGACTCAGGACAGCCCCAGAAGATTCGGGAAAGCTGGCAAGGTTTTGAATGTCAAGTTCTGAATGCTTTCAGGTGTTCAGTCAAATTCTAAATGTTTGGTGCTCTCTTGGCGACAAATGAAAATCCAGTGGCACGTGCAGCTCTCACACCAGGTTCCCAGTGGCACGTGCATCTCTCACACCAGGTTCCCAGTGGCACATGCATCTCTCACACCAGGTTCCCAGTGGCACGTGCAGTTCTCACACCAGGTTCCCAGTGGCACGTGCAGCTCTCACACCTAGGTTCCCAGTGGCACGTGCAGCTCTCACACCAGGTTCCCAGTGGCACGTGCAGCTCTCACACCAAGTTCCCAGTGGCACGTGCAGCTCTCACACAAGGTTTCCAGTGGCACGTGCAGCTCTCACACCAGGTTCCCAGTGGCACGTGCAGCTCTCACACCAGGTTCCCAGTGGTACGTGCAGCTCTCACACCAGGTTCCCAGTGGCACGTGCAACTCTCACACCAGGTTCCCAGTGGCACGTGCAACTCTCACACCAGGTTCCCAGTGGCACGTGCAGCTCTCACACCAGGTTCCCAGTGGCACATGCATAGGTTGTACAAGAAAAATTATACAAGCTAAGAGCAGCAGTGAGTGGAGCAGATAAAAGGGCATGGCATGTGAACACACACACACACACACACACACACACACACACTGTGTGCAGGACACAAGTAGAGGACTTATTTTATAATTGATGTTCTTTTTTACTTCTCATCATGTTCAATTAATTTTTTCATGGCAGTTACTATGGCAACCTACAGCGGACTCACAACTCCCACACCCCTGGTGCGAGTCAGCTCTAGTGACACAAGTCCACAGCCGACCTTATCCTCCACAAATATACTTGAAGTAAAAACCAGTCATTCGTTTACGCCCGAAGCGTCTACTCACTCCGGAAGTGTTCCAACCTCATCTAGATTAGATCGAACTTCTATAAGAGTCCAGACTGTATCGTCGTCAGTGAATGCAGACATCACTCCATTCGTAGGTAAATCGAATGATCAGTTTAGTGGTCACTGTACAAGCATACAAGCTATGCAACAATGTGTATTTGATTAATATGTGACATATTATGAATGAATGTGGATCCACCCATATTCAGCAATGTTTTATTACTTGACTCCACCCACACATTTATGAGCTAGGTCGAGTATAATTATTTTGTTTGCCAGTATCTGTGATGGGAGGCAAATGGAGAGAGGGAAGAGTAAGAGGGGGAGAGGATGATGGAGAGAGGGAAGAGTAAGAGGGGGAGAGGATGGGTGGAGAGAGGGAAGAGAGTAAGAGGGGGAGAGGATGGGTGGAGAGAGGGAAGAGTAAGAGGGGGAGAGGATGGGTAGAGAGAGGGAAGAGTAAGAGGGGGAGAGGATGGGTGGAGAGAGGGAAGAGTAAGAAGAGGAGAGAGATGGATGGAGAGAGGGAGGAGGGAGGCTAGAGGAGAAGAATAGGGAAGAGAAGATGGAGAGGGGGTTAGGGGAGGAGGAAGGATGAGGAGAGAGGGTGGAAGTGAGAAGAAAGAGAAGAGAGTAGAGGGATGAGGAGGAAAGGAGATAAGGAAGAGAAGATGGAAGTGGAGAATGATGAGGGGAAGGAGGAGGAGAAGAAAGCCGAGGGGAGAGAGGGGGGGAGGAGTTAAGGGGATTCGTGCATAAAGTCACTCGGACACAACCACGCTCTTTTATGACAGTTGCTGAGGAAACTGGAGGTGTGCGGACACCATTGCTGATTGTGGTGGGTGTGATTTCAGTCATGTTCCTGCTAGTCCTGACAGCCTTCTCTCTCGTGCTCTTCCTCGCTGTTTGGAAGAGAAAGATCTGCGGAAGGAGGAACAATGTCTCCTCTGCCTCATTTGAGAATTTTGTGTGAGTATTTATTTACTGTTCGAAACTAGAACAGATCTAACACTAAATCCTTTTGATTCGCATTTTTCTCTTCATGTGATAAGTAGTAAAAATAATTGATAAGTAAAGCAAGCCTGTGCTACTGGGGAGTCGAATAGAAAATTTTGCATTGCTGTGCATGGTATATGTGTGTATGTATGTGTGTGTGTAAGTTCACCCGTGAATGGATTACCATTTTAAATTAAATGCGGTCTGGAAATGGTCATCATAAGAATGACAACAAGTTTGAAGAGAGAGGAAAGAAAACTGGCTACACAGGAAGTGAGGATGGGATGTGTGGTTCATAGCTGACAGGAAAAGATGATGGAGTTTAATTCTGACATGGCTACTCAATTCATTAACATGCTCTAGCTATGGAGGTGAGATACACCATTTTTGTCGTCATGACACTATTATCAATCTTGGTAAGGTGAACACATGCCCACTGCCACTCTCTATGGACAGGGAGAACTGGCTACATAGTTACCATATATACCAAGGGTAACTGGTCGATAGAGAGAGATGTGCTTATGATGGAAGTAAACTGGACACACTAAACAGCATTGAGAGTGAAAGTGAAAATTATCCCTTGAACAAGTTCTTGTCAGCTTCTGCATGCTCTTCCCTTGAGTACACTCTGAGAATTCCACTTCCTGATGACATCACTCTTAGTGTAGTATGCTCCATCTTCAAGGGAAGATGCTTCCATGTACTCTCAACAAAACATTTCTCATGGCCATTCTTCCACATGCACATTTGTTTTTCAGAATCTGCCATTCTATTATTATGATATGGGGTATCAGTTTATGCAAACTTGCATCAGTTCTATTATTATGATATGAGGTATCAGTTTTTGCAAACTTGCATCAGTTCGGAATCTGTAAGGAATCTAAGCTCATGTTTGAAATCATTAGCTTGCACTGCTCCAATACAATTCTCGACTACGTCCCTATACCTCAACCAAGCATTACATCATGATGACATCAATAATGTAGCCTCAGCTATTGGCTAGGACAATGGCTGGAGCCCCAGCCCTAGCCCCAGCCCTACCCCAGCCTTACCCCAGCCCTAGCCCCAGCCCTGCCCCATCTAGCCCTAGCCCTAACCACAACCTTAGCCCCAGCCTTACCCCAGCCTTAGCCCCAGCCTTAGCCCCAGCCTTAGCCCAGCCTTAGCCCCAGCCTTAGCCCCAGCCTTACCCCAGCCTTACCCCAGCCTTACCCCAGCCTTAGCCCCAGCCTTACCCCAGCCTTAGCCCAGCCTTAGCCCCAGCCTTACCCCAGCCTTACCCCAGCCTTACCCCAGCCTTAGCCCCAGCCTTACCCCAGCCTTACCCCAGCCTTAGCCCCAGCCTTAGCCCAGCCTTAGCCCCAGCCTTAGCCCCAGCCTTACCCCAGCCTTACCCCAGCCTTACCCCAGCCTTAGCCCCAGCCTTACCCCAGCCTTACCCCAGCCTTACCCCAGCCTTACCCCAACCCTAGCCCCATACCCCAGCCTTAGCCCCAGCCTTACCCCAGCCTTACCCCAGCCTTACCCCAGCCTTAGCCCAGCCTTACCCCAGCCTTAGCCCCAGCCTTACCCCAGCCTTACCCCAGCCTTACCCCAGCCTTACCCCAGCCTTACCCCAGCCTTACCCCAGCCTTACCCCAGCCTTACCCCAACCCTAGCCCCAGCCTTAGCCCCAGCCTCAGCCCCCAGCCTTAGCCCCAGCCTTACCCCAGCCTTACCCCAGCCTTACCCCAGCCTTAGCCCCAGCCTTAGCCCAGCCTTAGCCCCCAGCCTTAGCCCCAGCCTTACCCCAGCCTTACCCCAGCCTTACCCCAGCCTTACCCCAGCCTTAGCCCCAGCCTTAGCCCCCAGCCTTAGCCCCAGCCTTACCCCAGCCTTACCCCAGCCTTACCCCAGCCTTACCCCAGCCTTACCCCAACCCTAGCCCCAGCCTTACCCCAGCCTTACCCCAGCCTTACCCCAGCCTTACCCCAGCCTTAGCCCCAGCCTTAGCCCCAGCCTTAGCCCCAGCCTTAGCCCCAGCCTTAGCCCCAGCCTTAGCCCAGCCTTACCCCAGCCTTAGCCCCAGCCTTAGCCCCCAGCCTTAGCCCCAGCCTTACCCCAGCCTTACCCCAGCCTTACCCCAGCCTTACCCCAGCCTTACCCCAACCCTAGCCCCAGCCTTACCCCAGCCTTACCCCAGCCTTACCCCAGCCTTACCCCAGCCTTAGCCCCAGCCTTAGCCCCAGCCTTAGCCCCAGCCTTAGCCCAGCCTTACCCCAGCCTTAGCCCCAGCCTTACCCCAGCCTTACCCCAGCCTTAGCCCCAGCCTTAGCCCCAGCCTTACCCCAGCCTTACCCCAACCCTAGCCCCAGATCATGCTTGAAATAATTAGCTTGCACTGCTCCAATACAACTCTTGACTACCTGCCTATACCTCAACCAAGCATTACATCATGATGACATCAATCATGTAGCCTCCAGCTATGCTATGGCTAGGACAATGGTAGCAGTGCAATCTAATGATAATGATTTCAAGCATGAGGTCATCAGGCTTAAAATACTTGATTAATTTACACCTCTCTCCACAAAACATTTGCCAATCAACGCCTTGCATTCATTGTTTATGGATGTCAAGTTGTTTTCTCACTTGCTCCTATAGACCTAGCCCTAGCTCTAGTCCTAACCCCAGCCCTAGCCCCAGCCCTAGCCCCAGCCCTAGCCCTAGCCCCAGCCCTAGCCCTAGCCTAGCCCAAGCCCAGTCCTAGCCCTAACCCCAGCCCTAGCCCCAGCCACAGCCCTAGCCCTAGCCCCAGGTTGTGATAGACCCCGGTATTGTCGGTTGCCGAAAATGTTCCCAGTATTCTTGTGAATATTTATGTCAACATTTAAAATACTGTGTGTATATTATTTTATTAAAAAAATATATATTTAAGGATTTCTAACAACAAATACAAAATATAACTCCTGGACATAGCTCTATGTAAAAGCTCCCATTTACCACAATCACAGCAGAGTTCAATTTTCAAAGCTGAAATTCTCAGCTTTGAGGTATCAACTTTGCTTTGAGGTGCTGCTCTCCAAAATGTGTCTTGACTTAACCTAACCATTGGGGTTAATTTGTTTTAGCTAGGACCTTCATTAGGCTAGAATGGCTAGGTTGCCCCCTGAATAATCTTAGAACTATAAATAAATTATAAATAAATAATAATAAAATTTAGAGATATTTCACTTTACTGAATAACAGGTTTTTTTAAACTTATTTAGTGATATTTCCACTATGTTTGTGATTGTGTTTGGAGCTAGTCGACGAACAGGCAAAGCTGGTTCCAAATGACTACTCACACCATGCATTTATGTCTAGAGATGCCATTGGATGTCCTAAGTTCTTATCCAGCCAATACTGGCTAGACTAGGTCTGGGGCAGGGCTGGAGCTAAGGCTAGGGCTAGGGCTAGGACTAGGGCTAGAGCTTGGGCTGGAGCTAAGGCTAGGGCTGAAGCTAGGACCATGGCTAGAGCTTGGGCTGGAGCTAGGACTAGGGCTAGGACTAAGGCTGGAGCTTGGGCTGGAGCTAAGGCTATGGCTGGAGCTAGGGCTAGGACTAGGGCAGGGCTGGAGCTAGGACTAGGGCAAGGGCTGGAGCTAGGGCTAGGGCTAGGACTGGGGTTGAGGCTGGGATTAGGTGAGCAGCAACTTTTTGGATGGTTGTCCATGGCAACCCAGGAACATGCTGCTCACTGGGTCCACAGAAACCAAAAGTGCCATTTGAACTAGTGTATGTAGCGTGGGTGTGGTTTTAAGACTCCTCTTAACAATTTTGTTGGTAGACATCAGAATTGAAACTAAAGCTTACTCCACACGGGGGAAAAAGGACTCCACCCATTAACTCCACCTACAAATAAACCTGCTGTCGAGAATTTCTGCCTTTGCAGTCTCCCAAATTTACCAAATTTTAAATGGTGGAAGCTGCAGCATGCATGCTTATTTCTGATTGGACTGGTGTGGCTGTAGTGTCGATGCACAGTGCGTTATTAAATATTATGAGAATTGCAGACTCACTCTAAGCAGGAGTCAAGAGTGTTGGGGTGTGCGCGTGTGTATTTCATGTGCGCTGTGTGTTTGCATGAGAATGAGCATGTGTACTTTCATGTTATATGTGTGTGTGTGTGTGTGTGGTGATTGTGTGAATGGGTGTTTAACTTTATATTGCACAACATGAGGTAATAATAATTGAAGATAATTATCACTATGTGGCCCATTAGTAGTAGCTCTTTACAATTGACGTGTTACATTGAAGGCGTCGCAGCGTGAAGACGTGTCTATTGTGGAGCCTACTTTCTGTGATAGTTGCATACCCAGGCACTCACACCCTACACAAACACACACACACACATATGCGCACATGCGTGCCACACACACACACACACATACATACTTCTGCTAGGATATGAGAAAAAGAGACCGAAAGAATAATCAAATTAGTCTGCATGTTAATATATGATTTATTTTAGACAAAACATTTGGGAGAATTCTCAGAGACATGTATTCCAGAACTGTTGATTTGGTCACCTGTGGTGGACAATTAGAAACCTGAAAGCCTTTCATTATATCTATTAGGAGTGAGTATGATACGGCCCCTGTCTGTTGCATGTCTGTTGCATGTCTGTTGCATGTAGCTAGCAGCATGCAGGGCTTCTCTCGTAATTCAGTTTGGATTTAGCTTGAGGCATTTTTTAATAGCAGCTACGAATCACCAGAAGTGGCTCTGGTAGTTTGTACCTCATGTTCAGCTGCTCCTATGTAAAAGTCGTGGCAAGGGGAGAGATGGAGGGGAGGGGAGGGGGGGCGGGATGGAGGGGGGAGATTGGAACTGTTTAGCTGTCTCTGCTGTGTGCTGGTTCTGTTGAGATTTGTCTGGTTATCTATAATGTATTTCTTACACTGCTTGTAACACTAGTTATCAATAGCTACCATTAACTAGCCACCATTAACTAGCTACCACTGCCCACCACTAAGCTACATTGTACCGAGACTATTTAAGACTGTCCAAACTGAGCTAATATTTAATATCTAACACCGAGCTAACTAAAATAGATATAATAGTGACACTAGATGAGACTGCATGGAACTAACACTAGTTAGCACTATTACTGGATGCAGAAATCATCACCTTTATATGAAAAATTAAAATTCTGTGCAGATATGTGCTTAGAGTTACACTTTTTCCTTGTTTAAAAAAAAATTCAGAGAATGATATATACCTTCGTTCAAAAAATCTCATCAGCAATAATAAGGCTAAAGCATCTAGCCAAAACGTCGAGCGGGTTAAATTTAGGTCGATTATCGAGAAAGTTGTTGAAATAATAACATAATAACGATTTTTTTAGCTCTGCTTTAACAGATATCTTTCTTTGCCGGCTCTAATGGAATGATAATTTTCTAACAGTACCTCTTATTAAGATATTAAAATTAAAATCTACAAAATTAAAATCTACAAACAATTATTACCATTTTTTAAATTACTTTACTTTGTTTTATAATTGAAGGATTTCCCATCAATTATATGAATAAACAGTGTTTCATTTAGCTTATCCCCTCCCCCCTTTGGGATATCTCTCCCTCGCAACTTGGAGATCATATTTATTATTGATGTCAAGTCAATGGATCAATGATCAGTGTGATCAAAGAGTGAGCGCATCAAGAGTAGTCAAGCTTAATAGCATACCCTTCTTCTCTTTCTGCTCCTCATTTCAATAACTTCTTCCAAATGGTTAGACAAGTTTTATGGACATTTTCATCGAGGAGGTTTTGAGTTCAAGGAGCTATGAATGCAATCCTTCATTATTATCATGACCTTGTTATGCCCGTGCTACAGCAATGGGAATAGTCAAACATATGGTTGCCAGTGCTACAGCAGTGGGAATAGTCAAACATATGGTTGCCAGTGCTACAGCAATGGGAATAGTCAAACATATGGTTGCCAGTGTTACAGCAATGGGAATAGTCAAACATATGGTTGCCAGTGCTACAGCAGTGGGAATAGTCAAACATATGGTTGCCAGTGCTACAGCAGTGGGAATAGTCAAACATATGCTACAGCAGTGGGAATAGTCAAACATATGGTTGCCAGTGCTACAGCAGTGGGAATAGTCAAACATATGCTACAGCAGTGGGAATAGTCAAACATATGGTTGCCAGTGCTACAGCAATGGGAATAGTCAAACATATGGTTGCCAGTGCTACAGCAGTGGGAATAGTCAAACATATGGTTGCCAGTGCTACAGCAATGGGAATAGTCAAACATATGGTTGCCAGTGTTACAGCAATGGGAATAGTCAAACATATGGTTGCCAGTGCTACAGCAGTGGGAATAGTCAAACATATGGTTGCCAGTGCTACAGCAGTGGGAATAGTCAAACATATGCTACAGCAGTGGGAATAGTCAAACATATGGTTGCCAGTGCTACAGCAGTGGGAATAGTCAAACATATGCTACAGCAGTGGGAATAGTCAAACATATGGTTGCCAGTGCTACAGCAATGGGAATAGTCAAACATATGCTATAGCAGTGGGAATAGTCAAACATATGGTTGCCAGTGCTACAGTAATGGGAATAGTCAAACATATGGTTGCCAGTGCTACAGCAATGGGAATAGTCAAACATATGCTACAGCAGTGGGAATAGTCAAACATATGGTTGCCAGTGCTACAGCAGTGGGAATAGTCAAACATATGGTTGCCAGTGCTACAGCAATGGGAATAGTCAAACATATGGTTGCCAGTGCTACAGCAGTGGGAATAGTCAAACATATGGTTGCCAGTGCTACAGTAATGGGAATAGTCAAACATATGCTACAGCAGTGGGAATAGTCAAACATATGGTTGCCAGTGCTACAGCAATGGGAATAGTCAAACATATGCTACAGCAGTGGGAATAGTCAAACATATGGTTGCCAGTGCTACAGCAGTGGGAATAGTCAAACATATGGTTGCCAGTGCTACAGCAATGGGAATAGTCAAACATATGCTACAGCAGTGGGAATAGTCAAACATATGGTTGCCAGTGCTACAGCAGTGGGAATAGTCAAACATATGGTTGCCAGTGCTACAGCAATGGGAATAGTCAAACATATGGTTGCCAGTGCTACAGCAGTGGGAATAGTCAAACATATGGTTGCCAGTGCTACAGTAATGGGAATAGTCAAACATATGCTACAGCAGTGGGAATAGTCAAACATATGGTTGCCAGTGTTACAGTAATGGGAATAGTCAAACATTATGCTACAGCAGTGGGAATAGTCAAACATATGCTACAGCGGTGGGAATAGTCAAACATATGGTTGCCAGTGCTACAGCAATGGGAATAGTCCATCCTAATGGATGGTTGCCAGTGTGTGTAGATTGCTACTGCCTCAACTGTGCAACTGATGGGTGATTCTTTCAGCTCTTATGATGAACATATCATCTTTTGGCAAGAACATTCTCCACTCTGTAGAGAAGTCATAAGAGACAATAGCTTGCTTGACAAATTCTGTTCCTTGCAACAGCTTAGTTGGTGTTCCCGCAATGTCAGTTTGAATTGAGCTTCTCCATATAAGGACAGCTGAGGAGAAGAGAGCCGGGCATCTTTTTGAGATCAACATACTGAAGGCAGATACTACGTCTTTTGAGGATCCTAAATGGTTGGAAATCTTATCTTTTTTACACTGACAAAAGGCTTTCCAACTCTTTCTTGAATAGAGGGTACACCTGAATAGTTGACGTGTTTCTACTTTTATCCGCCCTCTTGAGTCTTGTAGCTCAAACACCTGATATGCTGAAGGTAGTCTAGTATAAGAGTAGCTTGCATTAAACTAGAACTAAGGGAGGGAGAGGTCCACGTGCTTGTCAGTAAGGGGGAAGAGCTAATTTTTCCAGTTAGGTAAGAGCATACTCAAGTAGGTTCCCAGTGCTCTTGTGGAGTGCTTAGAAAGTGCTTCACTTTGCCCAAGAACTTCCTGTTCATGTTTTGGTTTCAACATGCTTTCAAGAGCAAGACCTATTGAGCAGTACCTGGCTTTTACTGCTTTGACACAGTGCTTCTATGCAAGCCAGTATCACTATTTGAGCTTTGGAAGATCTAAGACTTTCTGGGTCTCTTTTAAAGATGCTGCAAATTTTAGAAAGTAATGAAAGAGCTTCCCATGATATCATCAGAGTAGTGTAGATATGCTTGTGATTTTGTGGCATTAGCTCTTGCACAACTGGTGAAGGATGTGACAAGTAACAGCATGAGGGGAGTGCTCTTTCAATTCTTTGAGCTCTTGCTTTGTGAGGAAGTGCAACATCAAATGCCATACCTATGAATCCCAATCAAGGGGAGTGCTCTTTCAATTCTTTGAGCTCTTGTTTTGTGGAGGAAGTGCAGCCTCAAATGCCATGCCCATGAATCTTCCCAATCAAGGGGAGTGCTCTTTCAATTCTTTGAGCTCTTGTTTTGTGGAGGAAGTGCAGCCTCAAATGCCATGCCCATGAATCTTCCCAATCAAGGGGAGTGCTCTTTCAATTCTTTGAGCTCTTGTTTTGTGGAGGAAGTGCAGCCTCAAATGCCACGCCCATGAATCTTTCCAATCAAGGGGAGTGATCTTTCAATTCTTTGAGCTCTTGCTTTGTGGAGGAAGTGCAGCCTCAAATGCCATGCCCATGAATCTTCCCAATCAAGGGGAGTGCTCTTTCAATTCTTTGAGTTCTTGTTTTGTGGAGGAAGTGCAGCCTCAAATGCCATGCCCATGAAGGGGAGTGCTCTTTCAATTCTTTGAGCTCTTGTTTTGTGGAGGAAGTGCAGCCTCAAATGCCATGCCCATGAATCTTCCCAATCAAGGGGAGTGCTCTTTCAATTCTTTGAGCTCTTGCTTTGTGAGGAAGTGCAGCATCAAATGCCATGCCCATGAATCTTCCCAATCAAGGGGAGTTTGCTCTTTCAATTCTTTGAGCTCTTGTTTTGTGAGGAAGTGCAGTATCAAATGCCATGCCCATGAATCTTCCCAATCAAGGGGAGTGCTCTTTCAATTCTTTGAGCTCTTGCTTTGTGAGGAAGTGCAGCATCACATGCCATGCCTATGAATCTTCCCAATCAAGGGGAGTGCTCTTTCAATTCTTTGAGCTCTTGTTTTGTGAAGGAAGTGCAGCCTCAAATGCCATACCTAGCCCAATCAAATTGTTTCCTTGCAGAACTTCCAGTAAATCAGAATAGATACTTTCCAGCATTAGCTTTCTTGAGAATTTTTTTTCCAGTGAATTTTCTTCTGTGGAAGGGTTGGGCTATACATCTTCGTTACCATCCTCAGAATCACTAGAGCTAGAAATTGATGACTAAAGATTGACTACTGAAATACCAAAAATATCCGTTATTCTGGGTTACCCCCCCATCTATATATGAATAATACTAATTCGAAGGTGATTACTCAGTTAGTTCCTAAATTATTCACCTACTTTTAGATTCAACACTTTATAAATGTGGTACCCCCTGAATAATGGTCTCAATCATGGAGGTGGTATATCTCATCGATACGAACTCGTGAGACTAAACTGCCACTATGCCTAGAGCTAGATCTGACCACACCTTTCTTCACACATGACACTCAGCTAAACTGCCGAATTTATAAGCACTAACTTTAACTTTTGAGACCAATCCGGCAAATTTAATTTCTGCATTTTTCTAGATATTAAAAGTAAATAATCAAGGAGAAAGGAGAGGGGGGAGTGGTTTGCAGTGGTGTCTTGGTGCAGTTTGGTCACATATTTAACAATGATGTTTACCTCTTCCCAATCCTTTCCTTCCCACACACACACTTAGTGTTTAGATTCCTATATTTCCTTCTCCTCTCCCTTTCTTCCTTAAACAACATTCTAAATGAATCCCTGACAGCTATGAATAATTGTTGCTGTGTGTGCATGTGTGTAGGACTGAAGAATCTTGCAAAGACTTGGGAGATCTCTCCTCCAGAAGCCCCAGCTTCGGGGAGAGCTTGGACAGTGGAGTTAGTGAAGTCTAATATGACAAACCTTCACTTCAACATTTCTCCAGCAAGCTTCCACACATTATGATATATTATAAGTCTGTGGTTATTATTATACTGTGTCCATCTTCTACTCAGTAATCTCACACTTTTACTCAGTAATCTAGTAATTTACCAGCTGCAATTAACTTTACTACCTCATGACAACAAATCGATCTTTAAAACTCACTGTAGATAAGGTATTGTTCCAGGTTGTGTGATTGTTTTGTGGGTGTTTTTTTGTGTGTGGGTAAGACAAAGGGAGAAAAAAACATTTCGTGAACCCCCCCCCCCCAAAAAAAGAATATTATGTGTTATTGCCAATTGAAAATGTATTACAGTTTATGGATATTATGAGTGGATTTACTGTTCAAAGCTTCACAGTGGGTCGACACTGTCAGAATGTATTCCATTTGTAGTTTCTACGGACTCATCAGGTTCTCCATAACCATAGGGTCAAGCAAGAATGTCAAACTCACCTGTAGACTAGAGTAGACTTCAGTCTACAGGTGAGTTGGCTGCTGCTAGGGGTGATGACCTAAGGCTACATATCATTGTTGTTTCCTGCTGGTCAAGTCATGCCTCATGCTGTTATGAATCTATGTAATACCACCGAGGTCATGTGATGAACTAGTAATAATTAACTCCAAATTCGACCCACTTAGACCATTTAACTAAAATGGTAATTATCAGCTGACGATGTTCCTTTTTTTACCACAATTTTTGACTTCCTAATAACGAGTCAAGGAGTCAAATTTTTCCAGCAGCCTCTAGGCTGGTATCAGTTTTTTGCCAAGTTATTGACCAGCAATCATAGTATTATTATTTTGATTGTTGCTGTTGTTGTTGTTATAATAATAATTATTATTAGTAGTATATATTGACCTGCTAGCATTACCTCATTGTTAATACACAAATGAAAACATTAGACTTGAAAACTAAATTCCAACAGTTTCATGGTTCCAGTATGGGAAAAACGAGAGTTGTGTCCCTGAGATCACCTTGAAATCCATACTAAAATGGGGGGAGCAGTCTGTCACTACAGGTGGGTGGAGCAATGAGAAGTGTTAACTCCATAGTGTTGGTGTACAGTATGCATGAATAATGCAGATTGTATCGAGACTCGTTTTTGTATTAATGTATAATGATTGTACCATTTCCTATCTTATTAATTTTAATAACTTCTCTTCAATTTTTTCCTTTCCTGATATATATATAGTCATAATGCAAACAGAATTCTATTATCTACTGTCCGGTATAGTAGCTGCAAGCAGTGGTCTGCACTACACAACAGACCAGATAACCAATGGCCACCCAGAAAGCATTTGTTGTTTGTGGAAGTTTCTGGATGTTTTTTGGGTGGTTTAATATTATAAGCACTTTAGTTGGTCATTAGCCGGGCTACTGTAAATGGTCTATGGTTAGAGAATTTGCAAGTGCATCAGTGCATCTATTTTAATTAATTATGCTTATTGTAGGGAGGGGCAGGGTCCATTGTAAAATGATTCTAGAAATAAAAAACCAGTTTTAAAAAGCATTTTTTGGTCCGTTCATCTGGACATGATGTCAGGTCCAAGTAGCATTCTTTCCTTCTTGTACAGATATCTAGCCCTGGAGTTTACTGCATTACTTAAGAGAAAGACATCATGGCTATGATCTGCATGCCAGTTCCAGAAGCAATCATTGCACTTCATACCACCAGAAGCAATCATTACACTTGCCCCTCCATGCCACCAAATTTCCAGAAAATACAACTTTTTGAAAACCAGCCTGCTTTAATGCTGCACTCAGTAAAGCACAAAATATGCTTACAACTTGGACACCTTTCTGAAAATCATAGCAACGCATCCAGTTATTTGTGGCCTCAGTGAAGTAGTTCATGAACTGAACTCTGCACTGGAGATACCGAGCATCCACACTCACTCACCTATTACACAATGTTAGCTACAACTCCATCTCTTTCACATCACTTCCTTTCACTCCCCCGAAGTCATTGTCTTCTTGATGCTAGTAGTTCCATCATGTCCAAGTTACCTATAAAATGCACACACACATGGCATGCATGCACAGATGCACACACAATGCACACATGCACACATGCACACAATGCACACATGCACACTGCATGCACACAATGCACACATGCACACTGCATGCACAAATGCACACACATGCACACTGCATGCACACACAATGCACACACATGCACACTGCATGCACATATGCACACACGTATTACTGACATTTATGCACTATGAAAAAATAACAGAAACAACTCAGTATTCACTGGAAGCAAAGTCCATATAGCAGGCTCTGACATTCAATGCTGCAAGGGATGGTACAACTCTGCATTACGCCATAAAATAAATTGTCTGAAGGCTTCCTTTCTGTAATAAATAACTGTCACTCCAACTTATTGAAAGAAAGAGAAAGGTGAAAGCTGTGATACATGCATGCTTCCTACAGCACATGATTTCAGTTTGAGTTCCCATCCATCGAAATTGCCAGACCAGTGTTGATTGAATGTAACTACAGTGTACATGGAACAAGCATGGATCGCCACACCTTCACCCCTTTAGTCATGCATGGGAACTATCTTATGTACT